>JAVTVY010039864.1:0-18582 GCA_036873755.1 Hanleya hanleyi | reverse complement strand
AACCCCTTCTCTGAATAGAGAATTGATATTTGAATACGGCCCCTGAATGATGTCCTACATTGACATACAAAACCAAATCCTGATTGTGTATAACTTTGACATATATAATAAATAGAGTATAATAAATTTCAGACACTTACGGTTATTAATAATAAAGATATGTCAATTTATTCACACATGCCCGCTTTTTCAATTGGGTGATTTGTTTTGTTCAAATATCATTTGAGTTTTATCCCCAATTGTACAATAGGATTCGAATACGCAGTACTGAACAATAAATAAAGATGTTTAGATAGATGGGATCAGTGTTGAGAGATATATATCAATTCAAATACATATACCCCCTTTTTTTTAAACGGAGTATTTTTTTCAGGCGACATTTGGATATGGTCCCCACGTGACGCCACACGATTGGATAACATAAACAAATCATATATTATATAACTCCGCCATTATTGATGAGTAATATGTAGTATAGCTCAGACCGATTGGGCTATAAATAAGAAAGAATGGGTTGTTTGAAGTCACCTACCCCCTATATAGGGTGTCATTTCGGCAGCAAAAATAAATCTGCACCACTTTGGAAGTCTACATCCACCCTGGTTGATACCCGCAATGATCATAGAAATTCATGGTATAGATGAAAATTTTCTTGTCGGTGGGGTGAACAAATTTCTAAAATAAGGCCTTTTTTTCAACTTGGCTCCCGGACTATTACTTGGAGAAGATCAAACAGATTTTTCTTCCCTAGATATCATCTGATCATTTATTCTGAGTTGAGAGTGCATGCCCTTCTTGAATAAATTATGTGAAATCTGCACATCTTCCTTCACAAATTCAAATTTTTCTTGAGCTGTGAAATTTTGGGAGTTGAATATCTTGGAGTTGAAGATCTTAAGAGTTGACAATGTTGGAGTTGATTATCTTGCTTTTTCTTAATTAGCATCAGGTATAATGTAGGTGCCAGATTTAAAATCTTGAAATTTTGCCTTTGAATATGTTCATACATACTCCTCAAAATAACAGTTTCTCTTGGTCAGCATAGACAAAGTATTGGCAAACATTTAATAAATTGCCAGATTCAACAAGCAAAGATGAGCAGACTCCAATCCGACATGCAGCCCCCTACAAGAGTTTTAGTGTACTGATTTTTGTTGAATGAAATTACATCCAATAAAAATCAGTATTATAAAATATATTGTTATACAGGACTGGACGAGGCTGCATAGGGCTAGCCAGACATAAGTGCTAATGCTGTTATATGGAATAGGTCTCTGGATTATGGACGCGGATATTCTCTAATGGACGACGACTGAATTATGAATGACGGACCAAAGTTTACAACCAATTACAGGTTTCATAGCAATGTAGAAGATGCCAGATCCAGGTATTCATACTGTTTAAGTTTATGGATCAACGGAAACCCGGCATCAGTACTAACCGTACTTGACAACTCAATGAGGGATAGAGTACAGGGTCATACCAGTAAGATGGGCAGGGTGCAACAGCCGATCCTCAAAAACTATTATCCCATACGCACATGAGATGGGCTATCCAGATGATCCCAATATAATTTTCCCTGGCTGCGAGTGGCTGTGCTGAACCGAATGCCTCCAATATCTCTTTATATAGCAAATTAAGATTTTTTATTGAACCTAATCCCACTGTCTTGGCCGACGGCGAAGTTCAGTGCAAATGGGAGTTTGTCCACCTTCGGGCAAATATTGCCAAGCTGTCCATATCCATATCAAATGCAGCAAAAATACTTTTTATCTAGTTTTATGTCTGGAACGGACATTGACTACAAAGCACGTGGTTGTAATGATGAAATCATCAATTAATACCATTATTCACTATTAATTTGATAACCTGTTTATGGCTGATGTATTTCAAACAAATTCGAATAGCTCTTCCCACCAGAAACAAACACAGCTCCTGTTCATTAAGATAGTACTATCATATGTTCATATATTTGAAAGACAAATATAGTTGTCTGATCAAGGATATACTAACATGCTATGAGTGCATATATTTTTTTTGTCTTTTTGGTTAAACGGTCGACGATGGCACTTCCAGCAGCTATTGGGTGTGCTTCTGTGCGTGTTGCGTGTTAGGTGTACCACATACTGGGCAAGGAACCATCTATCCCACCCCCCCTAATTTTTCATTTATGCACATTTCTTCGCAAAAATGCATGATATTCGTAAATAGTCAACATTCATCCGAAATTCCGATAAAGAAACTGAGAGAATTACAAACTGACGGGCAAGGCTTGACTCCAATATCTAGTCGATAAAGTCTAAATGATTAAAAATATTTGGGTATTCTCCCCTGAAAACTGTCATTCCAAGCTTCTCTTCGAATAATTTATGTAGCATGGATGGGAACTTATTAATAAAAAAAATAGACATCAGGGCATAATGGAGATGATACTCCTCGACACTATATCTTCTTTTTGAGGGTATTAAGTAAACAGAACGACCAATATCTGCTCCTGCACTGCCAGTGAAGCCTGGATAGTACAGTGAGCTATTTGCCCCAGAACAAGGAAGCCTGGATTCTGCATTGACTGGATTGGAATCAGCCGGTAAACTCGAAACGTTAATCACCTGTCTGAAAACGTCCATTGCTCACCAGGTTCGCTTAGGGTTGTACCCCTAGTGATGTCAACGAAGCAAGTGCCATCCGCAATCTAAAAAGAAAATGTCGTGATATTTTGTCTCCTTGTAAGATAATAGCTACTGTGCGTTACTATTCATTAGCAGTAACCCTCAAAGGATATTCACATGTATGTTATGATCTATTATCATGTTGTAAGTTGGGCTAAAATTGATAGTGTTCACACGTGGTCGTTGCTCTCCGCTAAAACCGGGTTATTGATAGTTTTTTCTCGTTCACTTCACAAACTTCGGAATCTAATACAGGAAAAACTGGATAGAATTCTCGGTAATTGTTCAGTTAGTTCTCCTCAGCATATATTTATGCGTGCATGACTGCAAACTTAGCAGAGAAAGGTTAAAATTAACTATTTTAAAAAAATGTAAATGCGTTGATTTGCTTTTTGTTTCGGGATGAATTTTGTACACGTACTTCGTAAAATCCATGAAAGAAGCTAGAGCAGACCTTGGAGTGAACACAATTGTGTTAGTTACCCGGAGTTTCTTTGTGGCGAGAAGGTCGGTGTGCGAATTTGCTCGCTCATTATTTACTGTCACATTTACCATTCGTTGCCTATCTAAGGCTTGACTAGTTCAATTTTCTGTTCATAACAGAGCGGCGACACAAACGTGTGAACTTACGACAATTGATTCAATATAAACTGTAGAAGCACATTTATTTTCATGGCCTGTTATAACCATTTGTGTATAATGTGTGGTATAAATCCTTCACATATACGTAGGTATATTTTGCCAGGAAAACAGTGAATGCGGATTTGACCATTAACCTAAGATCGGAGCATTGTGCAAATTGACACAAATTAACTCGCAAAATAACAGACTGCAAAGTCGCAGAGTTTCAGCCTCAATTTTCGTCTGTTTCGTAAAACGACAAAAAGGTTTCACTCGTGGGATAGAGAAATAGTGCAAAGCTAAAGGGACGAACAGATAGGCCATAATAAGCACACAAGCCCGATATCGTTATGAAGAAAAATGAGCATATATCATTAGTTTACTGGTGAACACATTACATTTTCATACCATCAATGTCAGTTCATACTGATGGGTTCTGACTCTTTGCATATATTCTGTCACATTTAGTTCCAGTAAATATATCACAAAATTGCGATCAAATCACTCGAATCCTGCATATAACTGTGTTTTCAACCTCAGTTCGTGGATCTCTATTTGAAAAAGCCCTCCATTAATCCACCTTTTGGAATTCGTATGAAACGACACATTGTAGCAGCTGGTAGTAATCTTAGTCAAATTTCCCTAACAAGCTCTTACCAATTCCACAATGGCAGTTAGCTCAACCAGAAGTAGATATTACACCAACGAAATATAGAAAAGGCAGACACGTGCCAGCTTTTCTATACACAAGACTTTGGTCTACTGACAGAGAAATACAGATGGTTCTAAAGATGGTGAGAAAGTAGCATGTGCTACTATCTTTAGTTCCAAAACTAAAACCTGTCGACTACCCAGTAAAAGTTCGATATTTACTGCAGAAGCCAAAGCTATATTTTTGGCTTTGAAGGTATTGCGTCCACTAAAAGGGGAAAATATGTCATATTCTCAGATTCACTGTCATGCCTTCACGCGATTAAAAGTGGAAGTTCAAATCATCCCAACCACATGACTACTACTACTAATGACTGTAGATTTGACCAACATATTGATATTGTGTTTTGTTGGTTGATTGCCTAATCACGTTGGCATCAAAAGTAATTACGAGCATCTAGTCCGTCATTCATTATTCAGCTGTCGTCCATTAAAGAATATCCGCGTCCATAATCCAAAGACCTATTCTGAGGCTGATAGGATGGCTAAGGCAGCCCTAGATGATGTGGTTGATCCAGTTGGAATCCCAAATAGCCATTTCAGACCCTCTATCTATACTTATATGAGACAGCTTTCAATCTTTATGGGATGCTGTGAATAGCCAGAAACTTTTCGATCAAACAATGATCAGGCGATGTAGAATCGGCCATACACGATTAACTCACGAACATTTACTAAAAAAAGAACCAGTTCCAAGGTGTATTAAACGCCATGAAGATCTCACGGTGAAACATATTCTTATCGAATGTATAGATTTTAAGATTGTAAGAGACGCTTTTTATTGACCGAGTACTTTGCAAGATATTTTTTATTCGGGTGAGGGAGGATTGCATCTTGGGTTATTTGAGAGAAATCGGTTCGTTGCATAAGTTGTTTGCATCGTTAGATTCTTGGTATGTGCCTTAGACTAGGCTGACCAGAAGACTGTACTCTGAAGCCATGTGACTGTCAGTATGTTGGCACCTCTTCCCACTTCCCTTATACGTGTTGTAACTTTTACCTGTATATGGCGAGATTCTGCTGGTGGACTTTTCGTCCCCGAGGCCCGCCCTATGTACAGACCTTTTGGTCTTTGACATATGTTGGCATTGTGGGAAGTTGATGCTTGGTCGACATCGGGTATTTACAGGCTAGTCTTTCGAGTTAAATGCTGTCATTTTCATCTAACGACGATACAGCTCACCAATCTCCAATGTACGAGATGTCACAGCGACACAGCTCACCAATTAAGAATATACGAGTTGTCAGAGCATTTCCGAGTGGTCATGTCATCCAAGTTGCCACATGAACAGGTACAATAAAAGCGTACCTGAGATACATCACATATCACGAATCGTTAGATTCTTGGTATGTGCTTTAGAATAGGTTAACCAGAAGACTCTACTGTGAAGCCATGTGACTCGGCGCCAGTATGTCGGCACCTCTTCGCACTTGTTATAATTAATGTGGTTATGTTTTAATGCTTCGAGTTACCTAGTCATTGGCTTGAGTACTCAGAATTTTATTTAATCGTCGCTATATAGCTTAAATATTGCTGAACGCGACATTAAACCTTAATTCTCTCTCTCTTTCTCTCCGTTTAGCTCCATCAGCTCCTCCTGGGGATGTTTGCTGCAAATGCGATAGACAGGGAGAAATTCAGATCACGTGGGAGCCTCTTCCACCTGAGAACAAACGGAACAGAGCGATACACTATTACATTATTATCCTCAACGGTGAGGAGGTAAAACGCATCAATGGAAGGGAAACTGTTTGTAAAGATTTGTCAATAAGAAAAAAGTTCAAGATTTGCGTTGTGGCCTACAACGGGATTGGCAACGGCCCTAAATCTCCCGTACAAGGTAGGTTTGCGCATTGATTATTTTGTAATTAGTTTATTCGAAAACCAAGAGGTATAGCCGGAGTCGATTGATTGGTTTGGTTGATTATTTCATCTTTGGTAATTTCATGCAAACCGAATGTTTGGTATGATAATGGGACTAGAAGGAACACTGAGGTTGGAACATAATTAGCCTTATATGTTTGCATTATATCGGCATGAAGAAAAGCTGTTAAATTTCTTTAGTAAATTAACTTATTTCGTTCACCTTTTTGGAACATATGGACATTGGTTCCCTTCGGCGTATTGATCACTTGCTGAGAACTGTATTAGGACTACCGGGTTAACGGTTAATTTAGAGAAATAAACAAACACCACCATGATATTGATGTTAAAAATGAAGATGTAAATGGTAGTTAATTGTGTCTAGTAGACATAAAACATCGATCAATTAACTGATGAATTTGATTCAGCGAATAAGATGAGGTATATTCCAATATGCCCACAAATGGTGCAAGTTGGCAAAAAACTGATTTCATGTTCTCATATTCACCACCGATAAGGTATATCACTATTGTTTGATGTTAGTAAGATACCCCATCACGACCGTTTGTCATGTATAAGTAAAGCTAGGATGGTTCTATTCTAGAGCACACATTCTGAATAAAATCTCACTCGCATGCACATAGTGCCAATCGAATCGAATATGGATTTTCGAGATAATTTTTCATTCTCTAAATATTCATAGATAACCCATGGCTGCTGACTGTCGGGGGGGGGGGGGCTATAGCTCAGGATACGTTATAGGCTAGGTCGAGTGATTGACCCAGCTGCTGAAAATGACAAAGACTAAACAAATTGCATGTGGCATGAGGATATTCTCTTGCTCTAGATGTAATATCAAAGTTTAAATGCAAACAAGGAATGAGAGCTTTCGGGTACCTGCATACCATTTATTACAGAATTTAGTAAAGGCTAAAAATGATCCTTTTGCCTCACACGGTCACAAAACAAGGATTGATAAAAGAGGGGGGAAACTAAGTAATCATGTTCAAATAACGTCATCACGAGAATGATGTCATCACCCGAAATCACACAAAGTTATGAAATACAGAATCATGATTAGGTTCAGTCTCAGTATCCTGATAAAGACGGAGAGGGCGAAATAAGATGCAGGTTCGGTAATTAGGAAGCTATTACGGGAGAGAGAGAGAGAGAGAAGTAAGGTTTAATGTCGCGCTCAGCAATATTTCAGCTATATAGCGACGATCAAACAAAATTCTAAGTACTCCAGTCACTAACTTAGTAATCCAACGCATTAAAACATACACACATTAAAACTTATGTAATGGCCCGATTTCTCTCAAATAACCCAAGATCTTCCAAAGTAGTCGCTCGATAAAAAGCATTTCATACAATATTAAAATCTATGCATTCGATAAGAATATGTTTCACCGTGAGATCATCGTAGAGCGTGTCGTGGCCGAAGTAGTTAGAGTGTTTGACTCTGACCCGGAGTGCTACAGCTGGCGTGGGTTCGCCCCTCGCCAGTGACCGCTTACATATATACTCGCCTATTCACAAGGCGCTGGACTGATTCGGTGTCCAGGGTAATATGGACTGATGGTGGAACTAGTTGCTACGCTAGACCTTCGCCAGCGGAGGCACTTGGGGAATAAAGTACCTGTGTATCTTTCAGTGACCGCTATATAAATTCACTCACAGTAGTACATCGCATACGCCGCTAGGAAGCTCACATGGTTAGACTATCACAGCACTTTCATGATAGTAGTTTGTCCAATTGTAGAATTGTATAAATATTCACTTCACAGCACGATAGTTGAGCTATAAATGTTGAGTGGTTCCAATTGATTGTATATTAATATGTACTCCTATACGGAGGTGCTCCTATATAGAGGAGGGATTTACCTACTGAACTGAACTGAACATGGCATGGAACACACCTTTGGACTGGCTCCTCTTTTAGTAAATGTTTGTGTGTTAATCGTATATGGCCGATTCTACATCACCTGATCATGGTTTAATCGAAACGTTTCCCGCTGTTCAGATGAGTATAGCCTACAGTTTTTTTTTAACTCATGAAGTTTGTTATTATTCACAGCATCCCATAAAGATTGAAACAGCCGTCTTACATAAATACAGATAGAGGAACTGAAATCGCTATATGGGATTTCAACATGATCAATCTCATCATCTAGGGCTGCCTCAGCCATCCTCTCAGCCTCAGAATTACCTTTGATGTCAACGTGACTAGGCAACCAACAGAACACAATATCAATCTGTTGATCAAATCTGCAGTTATGTTGTTGTATGATACCCAAGATAGTGGGATGAGTCGAAGTTCCACTTCTAATCGCTTGGAGGCATCACAGTGAATCTGAGAATATGACATATTTTTTTTCCTTTTAGTGGAACCAATACCTTCTACAGCCAACAATACAGCTTTTGCTTCTGCAGTGAATATCGAACTTACCTGGTAGTCGACAGGTTTTAGTTTTGGAACTAAATATAGTAGCACATGCTACTCTCTCACCATCTTTAGAACAAGCTATTACGTCGATTCGCTAACCATAATCAGGAATCGTGGGTCAAAGAGTTGTAAAAGTTGTAAAACCAGTTCGGGAATCAGGGTTTAGGGAGTGATAGACTCCACCAATCAGAATCATAAGTATTGATCATAGCCGTTCCACTCCAACCGTTATGCCTGTGTAAATGCATACTATACAGCCGTATATCTATTATTAGAAATATAAATATAAGGAGAGGGAAATCGATGTTTTATTTTTATAATACAATCTCGATCTCGCACGACTTAGCTATTCGAGGAAATATGTGAATTTGGTTAGAAAAGATCCCGGCGTACTGACAAGAAGTCAGGTGAACAATATCAAAATGGATATTCCAACAAGGCAAGATGACGTCAAAACATTTGACTATATATATAATGTCGCAGTATTGTAATAGGGAAATCATAATCTGTTTGAAGTTGGTGGGGGGATGAAGCTAATCTGGATACACATACAAGAGATATGCTATACAACATGGAGAAATGTACTTAATGACGCAAAGTATGAGAGAGAGAGAGTTAAATTTAATGTCGCATTCAGCAATATTTCAGCAATATAGTATTCAAGTTAATAACTTGGTAATCCGACACATTAAAACATAGACACATTACAACTTATACCACAAACCGACCTCTCTCAAATACCCTACCAAAAAGATCTTCCAGAGTAGACGCTCGATGAAAAGAATCTTTTCAGTTTCTAGGTACCAAACAAGGCGACCAATCGTCGTGCGTTCCATTGTTTTACAAACACAGTCAGTAAAATTGGAAGATAGTTATCAGGATCTCGGTCAGGCTTTGGTACTGGTATAACAATGGCATTGTGCCATGGCGGTAGAAAGTCTTCTGTCACTTAAAGTCTGTTGAATATGCGTAATAGAATTTCTAGATGAGATTCGGGTAGATGTTTCAAAATTTGATAATGAATATTAGCAGGGCCTGCTGTAGAATCATTATTTTTCACGAGAGAAGCATGAAGTTCCTCAATTGTAAACAAAGCACTATAATCTTCACAGTTACCGGACGGAAATTTAATTTAATTTTTACCCCTCGGCCAATTTTGGCCATGAGGTATTGTCGTCGTCTTGTACGTCCGTCTGTCCGTACGTCCGTACGTGAGCGAGATAGCCGGAGAACAGTTCCACTGAAGAATTCCAAATTTGGTATGCTTTATTTACCTAGTCCAGGACCAGAAGCCTATTGAATTGGGACCTGATTGGGTGAAAACCTTGGCGGCCATCTTTAATTTTATGCGAAATGGATAATGATCGATATCTCGGAAACCATTCAACTGTTCAATACGAAAGTTGGTATACATCATCGATACATCAAGCAACTTTCAATGAATTATCAAACCGGCTTTTCTGATTAGCTGGAAATCCTGGAGGCCATATTTAATTTATGCGAAATCGATAATGATACATATCTCTATTACCATTCAGTTGTTTTATATGAAAGTTGATATGCATCATCGATACATCCAGATACTTTGAATGGGGATCTGATTGACCGAAAAACTTGGCGGCCATCTTTAATTTATGCAAAAACTTTAATGATATATATCTCTGATCCAATTTAAGTGTTCTATACCAAACTTGGTATACAGCATTGATGTATCAACTGACTTGCAATGAATAACCACATCAGTTCCTCTGAGTGGGGAGAAGGATGGTCGGCCATCTTTAATTTATGCAAAATCATTAATGATCTCGTTCTCTGATACCGTTCAAGTGCACGATGTAAAATTTGGTATACATCATCGATGCATCAAGAGACTTACGACAAATGACAGTTCTGGTTTCTCTGATTGGGCGGAAACCTTGGTGGCCATCTTTAATTTAAGCAAACTCTTTAATGATGTATATCTCTGATACCATTTCAGTGTTCTATACGAAACTTGATATACAGCACCAATGTATAGAGACTTTCAATGAATAACCACATCAGTTCCTCTGAGTGGCATGAAGGATGGCCGGCCATCTTTAATTTATGCGAAATCGTTAATGATCTCTATCTCTGGTACCGTTCTAATGCTCGATGTTACATTTGGTATACATCATTGATGCATCAAGAAACTTATGTAATGAATACCGGTTTCTCTGATTGGACGGATTGATTTTTAATAGGAGTCATTTCTAATTGCAAATTTTTGATAATCTGTATATTTGTGACTTGATTGGTGTTCCTGGCATCTTGGTTCAAATTGAATACATTATGAATGTACCCAGAGCCGAGGGGTGTTTTGATGCGCAGCTTCGTATTCTCCTATGTTTTTGAAAACTTTGAAATTTAGGTACATAATTATGCGATGAAAATTTTTGGGCAATTGTTTTGGCTAGTTTATTTGCAATTTCTACTCTTTCAGTTATCACCTGATTTCCATCGTTCAGATGATGAGCACTGGACGTGGAGCTTTTAACTTTTATTTATTTGGATCATATTCCAAACTTTTGTTGTAGGAGGATGTGCATTGACTTTAGAAACATAATTTTCCCAAGAATCACGTCTGTTCTATTTTGTAGTTTTACGAGTTTCAGCTCTAGTAACTCTGAGATCTTTCAAATTTTCAGAATTAGGATGTCGGCGGTAACACCGTTTCAGCTTTCCTACATTTACTTGCTTCCTTGAAGTCATCATTAAACCATATGTTTTAATATGTTTAACATTGCAACCAAATGGGGTCATATGGAAATCACACTTTTTAATGTTGCTCGTATAGTTCAAGGCATTGTTTGTGACTCGAGAGATTTCTGACCACAGCTGTATATCTTACTCTCATTTTGAATTTACGTACATATCCCTAAGATCGAGATTGGATTATCAAATTCAACATGGCAGCTATATGAGGTTATCTGAAAATCACGCTGTTCATGTTGCTCGCATTTTCAAGGCACTCTTCCCAAATGGGGTCATCTGAAAATCATACTCTTTCATGTTGCTCGTATAGTTCACTGCATTATTTTTAGCTCATTGTGCAAATATATCAAAACCAATTACTGGGTCTTATAGCATAACCCAAAAGTTTACGCTCATTTTTATATATTTAGATATCCATAAGATAAAGGATTTGATGGTAAAATTCAAATTGACGGCCATATGGGATCATATGAACATCATACTTTTTCATGTTGTTCGTATCATTTAAGGCACTACTCTTAGTTCATTGTGCAAATTTATCAGAACAGATGGCTCTTCAAGCATTAATTAATCGCGATATTAAAAAGATGTTGGAAAACGATGCCGAGATACTTCCAAGAAGTCCTATGACTCCACAGACAAACAAACTGACTGCAAATTTCTAAAACAAACATCACGAAAACTACAAGGGAGTCACGCGATGATTTAGTGTCCTAGCCACGCTTTTGTTGTAGGTGTTCATGGGGATATCTTGAATGACACCTAGCACCGGCTTTCAGAGCGATGATGTAATATCTCCATCAAATCATCCGTTGGAAAATCTTGAACATATGGTCAAGATGAGAGTAAGATTATAGTCTATTTGTATATCGCCAAGGCCAGATTATGGTGATCAAATTCAGAACGGCAGCCATATGGTTTCATCTGAAAATCCTACTTTTTGATGTTGCTCAACATTAGTGCTTCAATTTGATTCAATTTGCTTAGATTTAAGAAGCCGTACTTTGAGAAAGATTCATCGTCGGTCATGTTCGCTCTGATCCGTATGTTCTAATGTTCTAATCCTCATCGGGCAGTCCAGGATACTGTAAGGGCAACATGTCCTGGAACAGTTGTTTGCGCATTCTGATCGCATTCTCCAGAACTTCGGTGGGTGATAGGCCCATATCCTCTTCCAAGTGACGGTTGGTCTTCATGATGGATCTGTGCGTGGGGTCGCCTTTCATTTCAATCGGTAACAGGCTAAAGCGTTCATAGATGGCCATGACTGTTTTCGAAATCAGGGGCGCATTTTGATGTACGCCTGTTGTAAGTTATCCTGTCCGGTGTCTTCGATTACCGGAGCATGGGTATTAATAGCTTCTTGTACAATACGATCCCAGAAAGTAGGTTCTTTCTCACTTTCTTGGGGTGTATGCTGAGTATCTGGGTCAAGCTCTCCGTATCAGTAGATAGACTCCCAGCAGTCCCTGTTTCAGTATCAATCGGTGGACTCTCAGCAGTCTCTGTATCAGCATCCGCCTCAGTGGGCTCCTCGGAGTCTGGATGGAAAGTCTTCTGGTGTCGCATCATATCGTAACGTCTGGTGAATGTGCGTTCACACTCAGTGCATGTATAACACATGTTGACGGTTGGACGTCGACTGTGCACGTCTTTTGGGATACACTTGCTTTTATAGACAGTAACGCCCGTCAACGCCCGTCTTAACGCTTCAATGCCCTGGTGAAATAGCTCAGAAGATATGACTTTCTAGATATTCCATGGAAATGACACTAATTTATCGAAATGCGGTGACGCCCGTCAACGCCTGTCGCGCCTCAACGCCCGTCTCAACACCTTAACGTCCTATCTCAACGCCTTATGCCTTGTCCATGATCCATGGACGGACATCATTATGTTGGAGGCTGAAGAAGATAATTTTCCGTCTCCAGCTGCGTCACTATAAAGATTTTAAATGCCTCATGCAGGGTCAGCAGATTCTGGGCACGGGTAGTTGTGTTGGTATACAGCAGAAGACATGTCCGTGTCACTCATTGGATGTCATCTATGAGCGTGATAAGATGACAACGCATGCGCTGGTACTGCCAGTCCTCGGTGGTGCTACCTTGAGCTGTATCAATAATAGCATCGACATTGCCATGACGTAACGCTTCGGCAAGATAATCCTCTGTGTCGGGTCAAACAAGGTGGACTCCACAGTGCTCATGGTGAAATGAGGAAGATGGAGCCGTGTGGGCTATTTATAGTGGGGCGATTTTTGGTCTTAATGATGCGTTCGAACAAATGTTTCTTTTGTGCTATTGCTCTGACATACGTCGCTTTCCAGTTCATTCCCGAGGTTTTCAACATCGACGCTATTCTTTCGATTTCCATATGGACCGGGTCATTGCCCAGCAGTATTATATCTTATGGCAGGATTTGTTCACAAAACACACGCACCTAGGAGCTATAGGGTGCACCACAGGTGCGTACGCATGCGTACGATGACGTCACTTCCGAGCTCTGAGCTCCGATCCAAGAGCTCCGCCCCGCGAGAGCTACCACCACCACCGGGCATTGATGGGCGTCAACGCTCGGTGGTGGTGGTGGTTTCTGTACATATAGGGATTAACACGTGTCCCTCATCAGTGCATATGTATTGGTCGACTAATCATCATGTCGTGTACGTGTAGGTTCTGTCAGAGAACGTTTTTTTTTTGTTTTTGTTTTTTTAACATAGCATACATTTTTTTTTAAGCCCTGGAACAGGCCACTGGGCATTTATTGCCAATGACCACGATTTTACATATCCTTACACGCCCACATGGTCGAGGGTTTAGGATTTTGCAATACACATGTTCGTACGAGTTTTCTGTTCCAGATCCAAACAAACAAATATATATACATAGACAAGTTTAACTAAAACATTTTTCATGCTGACACGAACAGGACAACACACACACACAGAATCCACAGTTACAAAAAAAACAATTTTGGAAGAAACAACATTTCACCGTACGCTATCTCCACCGAACTGATAAAAATAAAAGGAAAAGATATATTAAGTCAATTATTCATAAGATACCAAACGGTTAATACTGCTTAGTGGTTACGCCAGAGGACCCCACTTCTGAGCGAAGATGGAGAGATTCTTATTTTTTGTATAGATATACCTCTCAATATCTCTGGTTCTGATCACAGTGTCCCTTAAACCATCGAAAGCAGGCTTCAACTTGTAATATCTACATCTATATATATATTGTTTACCGACTAACAGCAGGTGATCGTTAAGAACAGAACCTGTATTACCCAGGATTACTTGGGATCCGGACGGCGCCTCCATTTGAATTTCTACTTCATTTGACCATGTATGAAGATTTCTCCAAATTGCTTTCGAATAAATACATTCGTAAAACAAATGCAGGATACTTTCTTTCTCTTGGTTACAGAAGGTACACATGTCGGTATCGGTTTTACCCCATAATTTTAAAAGAGAATTGGTTACAAGTATTCTGCGAATGATTTGGTATTGAAAATATTGTTGGGTGGTGTCCATTGAGGTACTATAGATGCAGCTGTATATTGAAGTCCAAGGCAATTCTTTTGAATTTAGTTCATCTTCCCATTTCTCCTGATTTCGTTGCGGTTTGATTTCAATCTTTTTAATAAGTATACTGTAAATAAATTTTAAGCAAGTTTGATTCATTAATCGTCTGTATACTTCTCGCTGATTCCTAATATTCCTAATAAAAAAGTACCGTTTCTTATATTTCTACGTTTTTCATTCGATATATTGTGAATTATTGCACAATGGAGTATGAAATATATAGGTTTGATTCCAAATTTAGTCTGGAATTCATTGAATTTTAAAAAAACGTGTACCATCCTCACTTAAGAGATCAGTAATATAGGATGCGCCCACATCCACCCAGCGGCGTATATCATTCCACTCTGATATCGGAACAAGGTCAAACAGAAGATTGCTATAGTTCTTCTCTTTTGCTTCGTAATATTCCACACATCCTGCCCATGATCCGAGTGTGTCACACCAGAACGGGTTTTTTATTTGTTTTTGAACTGCATATATGCTTGCAGAATCTAGACACCAAACATCATGACCAGCAAGCCGCAATATGTTTTTTACCAATGTCCCAAAAATACCGTCATCCTCCACTACTCTCTTTACCCACTTCACCTTCAGATATGATGCAAAAGCTTGAAAATTTATCATAGCCACTCCGCCTTCTGTTTTGGACATAATGATTGTTTTTCGTTTGATTTTGTCTTGCTTGCCGTTCCACATGAACTGGAAAAGGCTTTTTTCTAAGATTGCTATATAAGTTGTATTTGGGTTTGGTAGGACTGAAAATAGGTGTACTAAAAGCGGAAGAACATGCGTTTAATAACTGTAATTTTGCCTATAGGTCAGATTTCTTCTGAACCAGCTTCCTAAAATTTTCTTAATAGAGGTCATTTTATCGTTATAATTTCTTTCAACAGTATCATTCATGTTGGGGTAAAACCAGATACCAAGTAACTTAAATCCTCCTGGATCCCAGTTTATCCTGTAATGAGGACATAGTTTGTCAGTACTACCTTTTTTCTGGCCTATCCACACTGCGATTGATTTATCCACGTTGAGATATAATCCTGATGAAGAAGAGAACTTATTCAAGAGACCCATGGCTGCTTCAAGAGATTCCCTCGAGCCATCGAGAATCAAAGTAGTATCGTCAGCATATTGCTGAGTTTTTATTTCTGTGTTTTCTATTGTTATTCCTTTGATATTTCTGTCCTGTTTAACTGCGATAGCAAGGGTCTCCGCAACAATGGTAAAATATATGGAGATATCGGGTCCCCCTGTCGCCAACCCCTTTGTAAATTGAAAAATTCAGAGATATACCCATTATTGACAACACAGCTTTTGCTACCATTTTGGAATGTCTTGATCCACCGTATAATATTATATCCGAAATTAAAAGATAAAAGGCATTTTTCTATGTAGTTCCAAGACACAGAGTCAAAGGCCTTTTCAAAATCGATCAGGAAGAGTAGACCAGGAATACTGTTTTCCTCAGCATGATTTATAAGATCAAACAAAAGTCTTGTTATTTCCCCGATGTACCTTCCCTTCATGAACCCCTTTTGTGTTTCGTCAATTATTGATGGTAAAACTTCCCGTATTCTTTTAGCTATACAAGTTGATATAATTTTGTAATCTATATTTAATAGTGATATTGGGCGCCAGTTTTTAATAAATTTTCTATTTTTACCTTCCTTTGGTAGGCATGATAAGTAGCTCTGCTGCTGAAACGACGATAATGTTCCCGTTTCAAATGATTGAATTGCTGAGCGTAAAAGAAATACCCCGAGTTCGTCCCAAAAACATCTATAAAATTCTATCGGGAAGCCATCGGATCCGGAAGAATTTCCAGTTTTCATGTTTTTCGTTGCGTTAGTTAGTTCATCTAAAGTGAGTCTCCCTTCACATGAATGTTGCTCTTCATTTGATAGTTTGACAGAGTGGTTCAGAAAAGAGATTATCATCAGTATTATTTGAATCATCTCGTGCGGAGCACAGTTTATTATGAAAAGATTTGAGTTCTCTTAAAATATCTTCTGATGTATCAACAGTTCCCGTCTCTGTTTCTAATTCTGATATTGTTTTCACGATGTAGTTTCTCTTTTCTAATGAAGAAAAATAGGACGAGTTTTTCTCGCTATATTCAATAATATTTGCTTTGGACCGGATTATCGTCCCTTCCACCTTCCAGGACCTGGTGTCCTCTAGGTCCTTTTTTAACTTGTCCAACTGTTCCTTTATTTCATATATAGAGTCATTGGACGCGAGACATATTTCTTTTTCTTTTTCAACAATTTCCTTTTCAATTTCCTTTTCTTTTTTGATATTTTCTTTCTTTTTGGCAACTGAGAACGGAATGGTTACGCTTCTAATTTGCGTTTTCAGAAATTCAAAAAAGCTTTGGTCATCAATATTAAGATGGATATTTTCCAAATCGCTTATGTCGCCAGTCTCATAACACTGTGCTAATGAGCCTTCAATGGTCTTCTTCATTAATATTATATAATTTGGATCACCAAGTAGGGTGGTATTAAATTTCCAGTACCTAGGTCCTCGCTTACGACGTGCAAAACAGTATTTAAGTTTGATGCAAGAATGATCGAACCTGTAAGAGATACCGATGTCTGCTCGTGCGCCCTGGATATAAATGTCATTGGATACAAGAAAATAATCAAGTCGACTTTGCTTTATTCCCGATCTTGTATTTTGTCGCCAAGTATAACGGCGGGACAACGAGTTTTGTTCTCTCCAGATATCTACGAGATCGAGTTGAATTTTTGCATCTAATACCTCAAGTCTTGCCTTAGGATTATTAATACGCGCATAGTTGTACGTGTCCAGAGTAAAATCTTGGACTAAATTCCAATCTCCATTGATGATTATTGTTTCATTCCCCATATCTTTTATTATTTGGAAAAAATGCGAGTAAAAATTGGGGTCGTCGACATTGGGCCCATATACACTAGCGATAGTCAATTTGGTGTCTTGTAATGTTATGTCAAGAACAATAAATCTGCCATTTTCATCGACAGTCGAATTATGAAAGATGACGTCAGTATTGTCTTTGAACAAGATAGCTACTCCTGTGCTATTGGCTGTTCCATGACTGTAAAAAGGAATATATTCTTCCCCCAATCCTTTTAACATGTTTCTTCGGTTTCCTTGCAGCCATGAGTCTCTTGAAGACAGATTATAGAACAATTCTTCTTCCTCAGCCAGTGAAACATGTCAACACGTTTTTTGCGTTCAGAATGTAAACAAAGTAATAAAAAGAAAACCCTACTGATTATATACAATATTCGCCTATCATATTTACCAAATACCGATGTGGATATTAACAAATTAAATAAAAAGAAATAACAAGAAAAAACAGGCTGTATACACGTAGAATTAACAAGACCGAAATTTACATGGTAGAATTAACAAGACCGAAATTTACATGGTAGAATTAACAAGACCGAAATTTACATAGTCATGGTTCACAGCAACCTACAAATAGAATACGCAAGTACGTATAGCACTGTGTGACACTGTGTCAGTTTGGCTCGCACCTAGTCTTGGCATACATACATTTCATCGCCAGTTAGTTTCCAATATTGTGTGTAACAAAAGATTTAGACCCAGGGTCGTTTCCCCCTTCAAAGGGCAGAACAATAATGCACACACGAAGTATAGGTGCACACGTGGCGGATTCATTGTGCGATAGTACAATAATTAGAGAAATACAATGGACTTTCCACTTAATTGTCCGTGGTACACGACACAAATTACCGAAGAAACATTTCACATTACACTTCCATTGTAAAACAGCAAATCTATCAAAGATATTAAAGAGTATATTCATGAACCAGATATGTGTGTAGACCACTACTAGGGCTTTTCAATTCGTAAAAAGACATGAAACATTGCTGGTGATTATCATATGCTCAGAGTCAGAGAACGTTCTCTCGTCGCGATAGATTCAATTCAAACACAA